>OZ022510.1:75021241-75063160 GCA_963989385.1 Ctena decussata | reverse complement strand
AAGTTTGGTGGGAGGGGATGTTCAGCTCCGGATATCACAAACTACCGATAGCTCGAGGAAAATTTGCTGGGACCAGAAATTTTACTTCGAGATATCAGTAAGTTGGAGATATTGAGAGTTGACTGTCTGCTGAAGTACAATACATGTTTAAGGTCATATGGACTAGCAAACCGGGTAGACTGGTGCAAAGTTTTAGTATTTTGGCATAGTTAGCTTTGTGGGAGGGGACGTTCAACTTAAGGTATATCAAACTAGCGATATCTCAAAGTAAGTTTGCTGGGATCAAAAAATTTACTTTGAAATATCATTAGTTTGGAGATATCGAGAGTTGACTGTCTGTTGAAATAAATACATGTGTAAGGTCAGATGGGACAACAAACAGGAACAGCAAACAGGGTAGACTGTATTGCAAAGTTTGAGTATTAGTGGCAGAGTAGCTTGGGAGGGGAGGATGATGGGCCAAGCTGCTATGCCAGACATGCTCAAATATGCAATAGCAAAAAGTGTCAATTCAGATGCAAATAATGTAGACTCAGAGAAATGGGCCCCATACATTTATCTTTAAACTGCAACATGTAACCTTCTTTAGTATCTTCGTGAGTTCAATTTTTGCTGCCGCTTTTATTTTATATTTTCAGGCATCTCAAACTACCGATATCTCAAAGAAAATTTGCTGGGACCAGGAAATTTACTTTGAGATATCAGTAGGTTGAAGCTACAGTATTCCCCAAAATAGTGTGAGTATTTTTTTCATTCCTTTGAGCATTGCTGGCATACTAAGTTTGGTGGGAGGGGATGTTCAACTCCGGATATCTCAAACTACCGATATCTCGAGGAAAATTTGCTGGGACCAGAAAATTTACTTTGAGATATCAGTAACTTGGAGATATTGAGAGTTGACTGTCTGTTGAAGTACAATACATGTTTAAGGTCATATGGACTAGCAAACCGGGTAGACTGGTGCAAAGTTTGAGTATTCTGGCATAGTTAGCTTTGTGGGAGGGGAGGTTCAAATTTAGGAATTTCAAACTACCGATATCTCAAAGAAAATTTGCTGGGAATAGAAAATTTACTTTGAAATATCATTAGTTTGGAGATATCGAGAGTTGACTGTCTGTTGAAATAAATACACGTGTAAGGTCAGATGGGACAACAAACAGAAACAACACGCAGGGTAGACTGTATTGCAATGTCTGAGTATTACTGGCAGAGTAGCTTGGGAGGGGAGGATGATGGGCCAAGCTGCTATGCCAGACAATGCTCAAATATGCAATAGCAAACAGTGTCAATTCAGATGCAAATAATGTAGACTCAGAGAAAGGGGCCCCATACATTTATCTTTAAACTGCAACATGTAACCTTCTTTAGTATCTTAGTGAGTTCAATTTTTGCTGCCGCTTTTATTTTATATTTTCAGGCATCTCAAACTACCGATATCTCAAAGAAAATTTGCAGGGACCAGGAAATTTACTTTGAGATATCAGTAGGCTGAAGGTACAGTATTCCCCAAAAAAGTGTGAGTATTTTTTTCATTCCTTTGGGCATTGCTGGCATACTAAGTTTGGTGGGAGGGGATGTTCAACTCCGGATATCTCAAACTACCGATATCTCGAGGAAAATTTGCTGGGACCAGAAAATTTACTTTGAGATATCAGTAACTTGGAGATATTGAGAGTTGACTGTCTGTTGAAGTACAATACATGTTTAAGGTCATATGGATTAGCAAACCGGGTAGACTGGTGCAAAGTTTGAGTATTCTGGCATAGTTAGCTTTGTGGGAGGGGACGTTCAAATTTAGGAATTTCAAACTACCGATATCTCAAAGAAAATTTGCTGGGACTAGAAAATTTACTTTGAAATATCATTAGTTTGGAGATATCGAGAGTTGACTGTCTGTTGAAATAAATACACGTGTAAGGTCAGATGGGACAACAAACAGAAACAACACGCAGGGTAGACTGTATTGCAATGTCTGAGTATTACTGGCAGAGTAGCTTGGGAGGGGAGGATGATGGGCCAAGCTGCTATGCCAGACATGCTCAAATATGCAATAGCAAACAGTGTCAATTCAGATGCAAATAATGTAGACTCAGAGAAAGGGGCCCCATACATTTATCTTTAAACTGCAACATGTAACCTTCTTTAGTATCTTAGTGAGTTCAATTTTTGCTGCCGCTTTTATTTTATATTTTCAGGCATCTCAAACTACCGATATCTCAAAGAAAATTTGCAGGGACCAGGAAATTTACTTTGAGATATCAGTAGGCTGAAGGTACAGTATTCCCCAAAAAAGTGTGAGTATTTTTTTCATTCCTTTGGGCATTGCTGGCATACTAAGTTTGGTGGGAGGGGATGTTCAACTCCGGATATCTCAAACTACCGATAGCTTGAGGAAAATTTGCTGGGACCAGAAAATTTACTTCGAGATATCAGTAAGTTGGAGATATTGAGAGTTGACTGTCTGCTGAAGTACAATACATGTTTAAGGTCATATGGACTAGCAAACCGGGTAGACTGGTGCAAAGTTTGAGTATTCTGGCATAGTTAGCTTTGTGGGAGGGGACGTTCAACTTTAGGTATTTCAAACTACCGATATCTCAAAGAAAATTTGCTGGGACTAGAAAATTTACTTTGAAATATCATTAGTTTGGAGATATCGAGAGTTGACTGTCTGTAAAAATAAATACATGTGTAAGGTCAGATGGGACAACAAACAGGAACAACAAACAGGGTAGACTGTATTGCAAAGTTTGAGTATTACTGGCAGAGTAGCTTGGGAGGGGAGGATGATGGGCCAAGCTGCTATGCCAGACATGCTCAAATATGCAATAGCAAACAGTGTCAATTCAGATACAAATAATGTAGACTCAGAGAAAGGGGCCCCATACATTTATCTTTAAACTGCATCATGTAACCTTCTTTAGTATCTTTGTGAGTTCAATTTTTGCTGCCGCTTTTATTTTATATTTTCAGGCATCTCAAACTACCGATATCTCAAAGAAAATTTGCAGGGACCAGGAAATTTACTTTGAGATATCAGTAGGCTGAAGGTACAGTATTCCCAAAAAAAGTGTGAGTATTTTTTTCATTCCTTAGGGCATTGCTGGCATCCTAAGTTTGGTGGGAGAGGATGTTCAACTCCGGATATCTCAAACTACCGATAGCTTGAGGAAAATTTGCTGGGACCAGAAAATTTACTTCGAGATATCAGTTAGTTGGAGATATTAAGAGTTGACTGTCTGTTGACGTACAATACATGTTTAAGGTCATATGGACTAGCAAACCGGGTAGACTGGTGCAAAGTTTGAGTATTCTGGCATAGTTAGCTTTGTGGGAGGGGACGTTCTACTTAAGGTATTTCAAACTACCGATATCTCAAAGAAAATTTGCTGGGAATAGAAAATTTACTTTGAAATATCATTAGTTTGGAGATATCGAGAGTTGACTGTCTGTTGAAATAAATACATGTGTAAGGATAGATGGGACAACAAACAGGAACAACAAACAGGGTAGACTGTATTGCAATGTTTGAGTATTACTGGCAGAGTAGCTTGGGAGGGGAGGATGATGGGCCAAGCTGCTATGCCAGACATGCTCAAATATACAATAGCAATAGTGTCAATTCAGATGCAAATAATGTAGACTCAGAGAAAGGGGCCCCATACATTTATCTTTAAACTGCAACATGTAACCTTCTTTAGTATCTTCGTGAGTTCAATTTTTGCTGCCGCTTTTATTTTATATTTTCAGGCATCTCAAACTACCGATATCTCAAAGAAAATTTGCTGGGACCAGGAAATTTCCTTTGAGATATCAGTAGGTTGAAGGTACAGTATTCCCCAAAATAGTGTGAGTATTTTTTTCATTCCTTTGAGCATTGCTGGCATACTAAGTTTGGTTGGAGGGGATGTTCAACTCCGGATATCTCAAACTACCGATATCTCAAGGAAAATTTGCTGGGACCAGAAAATTTACTTTGAGATATCAGTAAGTTGGAGATATTGAGAGTTGACTGTCTGTTGAAGTACAATACATGTTTAAGGTCATATGGACTAGCAAACCGGGTAGGCTGGTGCAAAGTTTGAGTATTTTGGCATAGTTAGCTTTGTGGGAGGGGACGTTCAACTTTAGGTATTTCAAACTACCGATATCTTAAAGAAAATTTGCTGGGACTAGAAAATTTACTTTGGAATATCATTAGTTTGAAGATATCGAGAGTTGACTGTCTTTTGAAATAAATACATGTGTAAGGTCAGATGGGACAACAAACAGGAACAACAAACAGGGTAGACTGTATTGCAAAGTTTGAGTATTACTGGCAGAGTAGATTGGGAGGGGAGGATGATGGGCCAAGCTGCTATGCCAGACATGCTCAAATATGCAATAGCATACAGTGTCAATTCAGATACAAATAATGTAGACTCAGAGAAAGGGGCCCCATACATTTATCTTTAAACTGCAACATGTAACCTTCTTTAGTATCTTAGTGAGTTCAATTTTTGCTGCCGCTTTTATTTTATATTTTCAGGCATCTCAAACTACCGATATCTCAAAGAAAATTTGCTGGGACTAGGAAATTTACTTTGAGATATCAGTAGGTTGAAGGTACAGTATTCCCCAAAATAGTGTGAGTATTTTTTTCATTCCTTTGGGCATTGCTGGCATACTAAGTTTGGTGGGAGGGGATGTTCAACTCCGGATATCTCAAACAACCGATATCTCGAGGAAAATTTGCTGGGACCAGAAAATTTACTTTGAGATATCAGTAAGTTAGAGATATTGAGAGTTGACTATCTGTTGAATTACAATACATGTTTAAGGTCATATGGACTAGCAAACCGGGTAGACTGGTGCAAAGTTTGAGTATTCTGGCATAGTTAGCTTTGTGGGAGGGGACGTTCAACTTAAGGTATTTCAAACTACCGATATCTCAAAGAAAATTTGCTGGGACTAGAAAATTTACTTTGAAATATCATAAGTTTGGAGATATCGAAAGTTGACTGTCTCTTGAAATCAATACATGTGTAAGGCCAGATGGGACAACAAACAGGAACAGCAAACAGGGTAGACTGTATTGCAAAGTTTGAGTATTACTGGCAGAGTAGCTTGGGAGGGGAGGATGATGGGCCAAGCTGCTATGCCAGACATGCTCAAATATGCAATAGCAAACAGTGTCAATTCAGATGCAAATAATGTAGACTTAGAGAAAGGGGCCCCATACATTTATCTTTAAACTGCAACTTGTAACCTTCTTAAGTATCTTTGTGAGTTCAATTTTTGGTGGCGCTTTTATTTTATATTTTCAGGCATCTTAAACTACCGATATCTCAAAGAAAATTTGCTGGGACCAGGAAATTTACTTTGAGATATCAGTAGGCTGAAGGTACAGTATTCCCCAAAATAGTGTGAGTATTTTTTTCATTCCTTTGGGCATTGCTGGCATACTAAGTTTGGTGGGAGGGGATGTTCAACTCCGGATATCTCAAACTACCGATATCTCGAGGAAAATTTGCTGGGACCAGAAAATTTACTTCGAGATATCAGTAAGTTGGAGGTATTGAGAGTTGACTGTCTGTTGAAGTACAATACATGTTTAAGGTCATATGGACTAGCAAACCGGGTAGACTGGTGCAAAGTTTGAGTATTCTGGCATAGTTAGCTTTGTGGGAGGGGGCGTTCAACTTAAGGTATTTCAAACTACCGATATCTCAAAGAAAATTTGCTGGGACTAGAAAATTTACTTTGAAATATCATTAGTTTTTAGATATCGAGAGTTGACTGTCTGTTGAAATAAATACATGTGTAAGGTCAGATGGGACAACAAACAGGAACAACAAACAGGGTAAACTGTATTGCAATGTTTGAGTATTACTGGCAGAGTAGCTTAGGAGGGGAGGATGATGGGCCAAGCTGCTATGCCAGACATGCTCAAATATGCAATAGCAAACAGTGTCAATTCAGATGCAAATAATGTAGACTCAGAGAAATGGGCCCCATACATTTATCTTTAAACTGCAACATGTAACCTTCTTTAGTATCTTTGTGAGTTCAATTTTGCTGCCGCTTTCATTTTATATTTTCAGGTATCTCAAACTACCGATATCTCAAAGGAAATTTGCTGGGACCAGGAAATTTACTTTGAGATATCAGTAGGTTGAAGCTACAGTATTCCCCAAAATAGTGTATTTTTTTCATTCCTTTGAGCATTGCTGGCATACTAAGTTTGGTTGGAGGGGATGTTCAACTCCGGATATCTCAAACTACCGATATCTCGAGGAAAATTTGCTGGGACCAGAAAATTTACTTTGAGATATCAGTAAGTTGGAGATATTGAGAGTTGACTGTCTGTTGAAGTACAATACATGTTTAAGGTCATATGGACTAGCAAACCGGGTAGACTGGTGCAAAGTTTGAGTATTCTGGCATAGTTAGCTTTGTGGGAGGGGACGTTCAACTTAAGGTATTTCAAACTACCGATATCTCAAAGAAAATTTGCTGGGACTAGAAAATTTACTTTGAAATATCATTAGTTTGGAGATATCGAGAGTTGACTGTCTGTAAAAATAAATACATGTGTAAGGTCAGATGGGACAACAAACAGGAACAGCAAACAGGGTAGACTGTATTGCAAAGTTTGAGTATTACTGGCAGAGTAGCTTGGGAGGGGAGGATGATGGGCCAAGCTGCTATGCCAGACATGCTCAAATATGCAATAGCAAACAGTGTCAATTCAGATGCAAATAATGTAGACTTAGAGAAAGGGGCCCCATACATTTATCTTTAAACTGCAACATGTAACCTTCTTTAGTATCTTTGTGAGTTCAATTTTTGGTGCCGCTTTTATTTTATATTTTCAGGCATCTCAAACTACCCATACCTCAAAGGAAATTTGCTGGGACCAGGAAATTTACTTTGAGATATCAGTAGGCTGAAGGTACAGTATTCCCCAAAATAGTGTGAGTATTTTTTTCATTCCTTTGGGCATTGCTGGCATACTAAGTTTGGTGGGAGGGGATGTTCAACTCCGGATATCTCAAACTACCGATAGCTCGAGGAAAATTTGCTGGGACCAGAAAATTTACTTCGAGATATCAGTAAGTTGGAGATATTGAGAGTTGACTGTCTGTTGAAGTACAATACATGTTTAAGGTCATATGGACTAGCAAACCGGGTAGACTGGTGCAAAGTTTGAGTATTCTGGCATAGTTAGCTTTGTGGGAGGGGGCGTTCAACTTAAGGTATTTCAAACTACCGATATCTCAAAGAAAATTTGCTGGGACCAGAAAATTTACTTCGAGATATCAGTAAGTTGGAGATATTGAGAGTTGACTGTCTGTTGAAGTACAATACATGTTTAAGGTCATATGGACTAGCAAACCGGGTAGACTGGTGCAAAGTTTGAGTATTCTGGCATAGTTAGCTTTGTGGGAGGGGGCGTTCAACTTAAGGTATTTCAAACTACCGATATCTCAAAGAAAATTTGCTGGGACTAGAAAATTAACTTTGAAATATCATTAGTTTTTAGATATCGAGAGTTGACTGTCTGTTGAAATAAATACATGTGTAAGGTCAGATGGGACAACAAACAGGAACAGCAAACATGGTAGACTGTATTGCAAAGTTTGAGTATTACTGGCAGAATAGATTGGGAGGGGAGGATGATGGACCAAGCTGCTATGCCAGACATGCTCAAATATGCAATAGCAAACAATGTCAATTCAGATGCAAATAATGTAGACTCAGAGAAATGGGCCCCATACATTTATCTTTAAACTGCAACATGTAACCTTCTTTAGTATCTTTGTGAGTTCAATTTTGCTGCCGCTTTCATTTTATATTTTCAGGTATCTCAAACTACCGATATCTCAAAGAAAATTTGCTGGGACCAGGAAATTTACTTTGAGATATCAGTAGGTTGAAGGTACAGTATTCCCCAAAATAGTGTGAGTATTTTTTTTCATTCCTTTGAGCATTGCTGGCATACTAAGTTTGGTGGGAGGGGATGTTCAACTCCGGATATCTCAAACTACCGATATCTCGAGGAAAATTTGCTGGGACCAGAAAATTTACTTTGAGATATCAGTAAGTTGGAGATATTGAGAGTTGACTGTCTGTTGAAGTACAATACATGTTTAAGGTCATATGGACTAGCAAACCGGGTAGACTGGTGCAAAGTTTGAGTATTCTGGCATAGTTAGCTTTGTGGGAGGGGACGTTCAACTTAAGGTATTTCAAACTACCGATATCTCAAAGAAAATTTGCTGGGACTAGAAAATTTACTTTGAAATATCATTAGTTTGGAGATATCGAGAGTTGACTGTCTGTAAAAATAAATACATGTGTAAGGTCAGATGGGACAACAAACAGGAACAGCAAACAGGGTAGACTGTATTGCAAAGTTTGAGTATTACTGGCAGAGTAGCTTGGGAGGGGAGGATGATGGGCCAAGCTGCTATGCCAGACATGCTCAAATATGCAATAGCAAACAGTGTCAATTCAGATACAAATAATGTAGACTCAGAGAAAGGGGCCCCATACATTTATCTTTAAACTGCATCATGTAACCTTCTTTAGTATCTTTGTGAGTTCAATTTTTGCTGCCGCTTTTATTTTATATTTTCAGGCATCTCAAACTACCGATATCTCAAAGAAAATTTGCAGGGACCAGGAAATTTACTTTGAGATATCAGTAGGCTGAAGGTACAGTATTCCCAAAAAAAGTGTGAGTATTTTTTCATTCCTTAGGGCATTGCTGGCATCCTAAGTTTGGTGGGAGAGGATGTTCAACTCCGGATATCTCAAACTACCGATAGCTTGAGGAAAATTTGCTGGGACCAGAAAATTTACTTCGAGATATCAGTTAGTTGGAGATATTAAGAGTTGACTGTCTGTTGACGTACAATACATGTTTAAGGTCATATGGACTAGCAAACCGGGTAGACTGGTGCAAAGTTTGAGTATTCTGGCATAGTTAGCTTTGTGGGAGGGGACGTTCTACTTAAGGTATTTCAAACTACCGATATCTCAAAGAAAATTTGCTGGGAATAGAAAATTTACTTTGAAATATCATTAGTTTGGAGATATCGAGAGTTGACTGTCTGTTGAAATAAATACATGTGTAAGGATAGATGGGACAACAAACAGGAACAACAAACAGGGTAGACTGTATTGCAATGTTTGAGTATTACTGGCAGAGTAGCTTGGGAGGGGAGGATGATTGGCCAAGCTGCTATGCCAGACATGCTCAAATATACAATAGCAATAGTGTCAATTCAGATGCAAATAATGTAGACTCAGAGAAAGGGGCCCCATACATTTATCTTTAAACTGCAACATGTAACCTTCTTTAGTATCTTCGTGAGTTCAATTTTTGCTGCCGCTTTTATTTTATATTTTCAGGCATCTCAAACTACCGATATCTCAAAGAAAATTTGCTGGGACCAGGAAATTTCCTTTGAGATATCAGTAGGTTGAAGGTACAGTATTCCCCAAAATAGTGTGAGTATTTTTTTCATTCCTTTGAGCATTGCTGGCATACTAAGTTTGGTTGGAGGGGATGTTCAACTCCGGATATCTCAAACTACCGATATCTCAAGGAAAATTTGCTGGGACCAGAAAATTTACTTTGAGATATCAGTAAGTTGGAGATATTGAGAGTTGACTGTCTGTTGAAGTACAATACATGTTTAAGGTCATATGGACTAGCAAACCGGGTAGGCTGGTGCAAAGTTTGAGTATTTTGGCATAGTTAGCTTTGTGGGAGGGGACGTTCAACTTTAGGTATTTCAAACTACCGATATCTTAAAGAAAATTTGCTGGGACTAGAAAATTTACTTTGGAATATCATTAGTTTGGAGATATCGAGAGTTGACTGTCTGTTGAAATAAATACATGTGTAAGGTCAGATGGGACAACAAACAGGAACAACAAACAGGGTAGACTGTATTGCAAAGTTTGAGTATTACTGGCAGAGTAGATTGGGAGGGGAGGATGATGGGCCAAGCTGCTATGCCAGACATGCTCAAATATGCAATAGCATACAGTGTCAATTCAGATACAAATAATGTAGACTCAGAGAAAGGGGCCCCATACATTTATCTTTAAACTGCAACATGTAACCTTCTTTAGTATCTTAGTGAGTTCAATTTTTGCTGCCGCTTTTATTTTATATTTTCAGGCATCTCAAACTACCGATATCTCAAAGAAAATTTGCTGGGACTAGGAAATTTACTTTGAGATATCAGTAGGTTGAAGGTACAGTATTCCCCAAAATAGTGTGAGTATTTTTTTCATTCCTTTGGGCATTGCTGGCATACTAAGTTTGGTGGGAGGGGATGTTCAACTCCGGATATCTCAAACAACCGATATCTCGAGGAAAATTTGCTGGGACCAAAAAATTTACTTTGAGATATCAGTAAGTTAGAGATATTGAGAGTTGACTATCTGTTGAATTACAATACATGTTTAAGGTCATATGGACTAGAAACCGGGTAGACTGGTGCAAAGTTTGAGTATTCTGGCATAGTTAGCTTTGTGGGAGGGGACGTTCAACTTAAGGTATTTCAAACTACCGATATCTCAAAGAAAATTTGCTGGGACTAGAAAATTTACTTTGAAATATCATAAGTTTGGAGATATCGAAAGTTGACTGTCTCTTGAAATCAATACATGTGTAAGGTCAGATGGGACAACAAACAGGAACAGCAAACAGGGTAGACTGTATTGCAAAGTTTGAGTATTACTGGCAGAGTAGCTTGGGAGGGGAGGATGATGGGCCAAGCTGCTATGCCAGACATGCTCAAATATGCAATAGCAAACAGTGTCAATTCAGATGCAAATAATGTAGACTTAGAGAAAGGGGCCCCATACATTTATCTTTAAACTCCAACATGTAACCTTCTTTAGTATCTTTGTGAGTTCAATTTTTGGTGCCGCTTTTATTTTATATTTTCAGGCATTTTAAACTACCGATATCTCAAAGAAAATTTGCTGGGACCAGGAAATTTACTTTGAGATATCAGTAGGCTGAAGGTACAGTATTCCCCAAAATAGTGTGAGTATTTTTTTCACTCCTTTGGGCATTGCTGGCATACTAAGTTTGGTGGGAGGGGATGTTCAACTCCGGATATCTCAAACTTCCGATATCTCGAGGAAAATTTGCTGGGACCAGAAAATTTACTTCGAGATATCAGTAAGTTGGAGATATTGAGAGTTGACTGTCTGTTGAAGTACAATACATGTTTAAGGTCATATGGACTAGCAAACCGGGTAGACTAGTGCAAAGTTTGAGTATTCTGGCATAGTTAGCTTTGTGGGAGGGGGCGTTCAACTTAAGGTATTTCAAACTACCGATATCTCAAAGAAAATTTGCTGTGACTAGAAAATTTACTTTGAAATATCATTAGTTTTTAGATATCGAGAGTTGACTGTCTGTTGAAATAAATACATGTGTAAGGTCAGATGGGACAACAAACAGGAACAACAAACAGGGTAGACTGTATTGCAATGTTTGAGTATTACTGGCAGAGTAGCTTAGGAGGGGAGGATGATGGGCCAAGCTGCTATGCCAGACATGCTCAAATATGCAATAGCAAACAGTGTCAATTCAGATGCAAATAATGTAGACTCAGAGAAATGGGCCCCATACATTTATCTTTAAACTGCAACATGTAACCTTCTTTAGTATCTTTGTGAGTTCAATTTTGCTGCCGCTTTCATTTTATATTTTCAGGTATCTCAAACTACCGATATCTCAAAGAAAATTTGCTGGGACCAGGAAATTTACTTTGAGATATCAGTAGGTTGAAGGTACAGTATTCCCCAAAATAGTGTGAGTATTTTTTTTCATTCCTTTGAGCATTGCTGGCATACTAAGTTTGGTGGGAGGGGATGTTCAACTCCGGATATCTCAAACTACCGATATATCGAGGAAAATTTGCTGGGACCAGAAAATTTACTTTGAGATATCAGTAAGTTGGAGATATTGAGAGTTGACTGTCTGTTGAAGTACAATACATGTTTAAGGTCATATGGACTAGCAAACCGGGTAGACTGGTGCAAAGTTTGAGTATTCTGGCATAGTTAGCTTTGTGGGAGGGGACGTTCAACTTAAGGTATTTCAAACTACCGATATCTCAAAGAAAATTTGCTGGGACTAGAAAATTTACTTTGAAATATCATTAGTTTGGAGATATCGAGAGTTGACTGTCTGTAAAAATAAATACATGTGTAAGGTCAGATGGGACAACAAACAGGAACAGCAAACAGGGTAGACTGTATTGCAAAGTTTGAGTATTACTGGCAGAGTAGCTTGGGAGGGGAGGATGATGGGCCAAGCTGCTATGCCAGACATGCTCAAATATGCAATAGCAAACAGTGTCAATTCAGATGCAAATAATGTAGACTTAGAGAAAGGGGCCCCATACATTTATCTTTAAACTGCAACTTGTAACCTTCTTAAGTATCTTTGTGAGTTCAATTTTTGGTGCCGCTTTTATTTTATATTTTCAGGCATCTTAAACTACCGATATCTCAAAGAAAATTTGCTGGGACCAGGAAATTTACTTTGAGATATCAGTAGGCTGAAGGTACAGTATTCCCCAAAATAGTGTGAGTATTTTTTTCATTCCTTTGGGCATTGCTGGCATACTAAGTTTGGTGGGAGGGGATGTTCAACTCCGGATATCTCAAACTACCGATATCTCGAGGAAAATTTGCTGGGACCAGAAAATTTACTTCGAGATATCAGTAAGTTGGAGGTATTGAGAGTTGACTGTCTGTTGAAGTACAATACATGTTTAAGGTCATATGGACTAGCAAACCGGGTAGACTGGTGCAAAGTTTGAGTATTCTGGCATAGTTAGCTTTGTGGGAGGGGGCGTTCAACTTAAGGTATTTCAAACTACCGATATCTCAAAGAAAATTTGCTGGGACTAGAAAATTTACTTTGAAATATCATTAGTTTTTAGATATCGAGAGTTGACTGTCTGTTGAAATAAATACATGTGTAAGGTCAGATGGGACAACAAACAGGAACAACAAACAGGGTAGACTGTATTGCAATGTTTGAGTATTACTGGCAGAGTAGCTTAGGAGGGGAGGATGATGGGCCAAGCTGCTATGCCAGACATGCTCAAATATGCAATAGCAAACAGTGTCAATTCAGATGCAAATAATGTAGACTCAGAGAAATGGGCCCCATACATTTATCTTTAAACTGCAACATGTAACCTTCTTTAGTATCTTTGTGAGTTCAATTTTGCTGCCGCTTTCATTTTATATTTTCAGGTATCTCAAACTACCGATATCTCAAAGAAAATTTGCTGGGACCAGGAAATTTACTTTGAGATATCAGTAGGTTGAAGGTACAGTATTCCCCAAAATAGTGTATTTTTTTCATTCCTTTGAGCATTGCTGGCATACTAAGTTTGGTGGGAGGGGATGTTCAACTCCGGATATCTCAAACTACCGATATCTCGAGGAAAATTTGCTGGGACCAGAAAATTTACTTTGAGATATCAGTAAGTTGGAGATATTGAGAGTTGACTGTCTGTTGAAGTACAATACATGTTTAAGGTCATATGGACTAGCAAACCGGGTAGACTGGTGCAAAGTTTGAGTATTCTGGCATAGTTAGCTTTGTGGGAGGGGACGTTCAACTTAAGGTATTTCAAACTACCGATATCTCAAAGAAAATTTGCTGGGACTAGAAAATTTACTTTGAAATATCATTAGTTTGGAGATATCGAGAGTTGACTGTCTGTAAAAATAAATACATGTGTAAGGTCAGATGGGACAACAAACAGGAACAGCAAACAGGGTAGACTGTATTGCAAAGTTTGAGTATTACTGGCAGAGTAGCTTGGGAGGGGAGGATGATGGGCCAAGCTGCTATGCCAGACATGCTCAAATATGCAATAGCAAACAGTGTCAATTCAGATGCAAATAATGTAGACTTAGAGAAAGGGGCCCCATACATTTATCTTTAAACTGCAACATGTAACCTTCTTTAGTATCTTTGTGAGTTCAATTTTTGGTGCCGCTTTTATTTTATATTTTCAGGCATCTCAAACTACCCATACCTCAAAGGAAATTTGCTGGGACCAGGAAATTTACTTTGAGATATCAGTAGGCTGAAGGTACAGTATTCCCCAAAATAGTGTGAGTATTTTTTTTTCATTCCTTTGGGCATTGCTGGCATACTAAGTTTGGTGGGAGGGGATGTTCAACTCCGGATATCTCAAACTACCGATAGCTCGAGGAAAATTTGCTGGGACCAGAAAATTTACTTCGAGATATCAGTAAGTTGGAGATATTGAGAGTTGACTGTCTGTTGAAGTACAATACATGTTTAAGGTCATATGGACTAGCAAACCGGGTAGACTGGTGCAAAGTTTGAGTATTCTGGCATAGTTAGCTTTGTGGGAGGGGGCGTTCAACTTAAGGTATTTCAAACTACCGATATCTCAAAGAAAATTTGCTGGGACCAGAAAATTTACTTCGAGATATCAGTAAGTTGGAGATATTGAGAGTTGACTGTCTGTTGAAGTACAATACATGTTTAAGGTCATATGGACTAGCAAACCGGGTAGACTGGTGCAAAGTTTGAGTATTCTGGCATAGTTAGCTTTGTGGGAGGGGGCGTTCAACTTAAGGTTTTTCAAACTACCGATATCTCAAAGAAAATTTGCTGGGACTAGAAAATTTACTTTGAAATATCATTAGTTTTTAGATATCGAGAGTTGACTGTCTGTTGAAATAAATACATGTGTAAGGTCAGATGGGACAACAAACAGGAACAGCAAACATGGTAGACTGTATTGCAAAGTTTGAGTATTACTGGCAGAATAGATTGGGAGGGGAGGATGATGGACCAAGCTGCTATGCCAGACATGCTCAAATATGCAATAGCAAACAGTGTCAATTCAGATGCAAATAATGTAGACTCAGAGAAATGGGCCCCATACATTTATCTTTAAACTGCAACATGTAACCTTCTTTAGTATCTTTGTGAGTTCAATTTTGCTGCCGCTTTCATTTTATATTTTCAGGTATCTCAAACTACCGATATCTCAAAGAAAATTTGCTGGGACCAGGAAATTTACTTTGAGACATCAGTAGGTTGAAGGTACAGTATTCCCCAAAATAGTGTGAGTATTTTTTTTCATTCCTTTGAGCATTGCTGGCATACTAAGTTTGGTGGGAGGGGATGTTCAACTCCGGATATCTCAAACTACCGATATCTCGAGGAAAATTTGCTGGGACCAGAAAATTTACTTTGAGATATCAGTAAGTTGGAGATATTGAGAGTTGACTGTCTGTTGAAGTACAATACATGTTTAAGGTCATATGGACTAGCAAACCGGGTAGACTGGTGCAAAGTTTGAGTATTCTGGCATAGTTAGCTTTGTGGGAGGGGACGTTCTACTTAAGGTATTTCAAACTACCGATATCTCAAAGAAAATTTGCTGGGAATAGAAAATTTACTTTGAAATATCATTAGTTTGGAGATATCGAGAGTTGACTGTCTGTAAAAATAAATACATGTGTAAGGTCAGATGGGACAACAAACAGGAACAGCAAACAGGGTAGACTGTATTGCAAAGTTTGAGTATTACTGGCAGAGTAGCTTGGGAGGGGAGGATGATGGGCCAAGCTGCTATGCCAGACATGCTCAAATATGCAATAGCAAACAGTGTCAATTCAGATACAAATAATGTAGACTCAGAGAAAGGGGCCCCATACATTTATCTTTAAACTGCATCATGTAACCTTCTTTAGTATCTTTGTGAGTTCAATTTTTGCTGCCGCTTTTATTTTATATTTTCAGGCATCTCAAACTACCGATATCTCAAAGAAAATTTGCAGGGACCAGGAAATTTACTTTGAGATATCAGTAGGCTGAAGGTACAGTATTCCCAAAAAAAGTGTGAGTATTTTTTTCATTCCTTAGGGCATTGCTGGCATCCTAAGTTTGGTGGGAGAGGATGTTCAACTCCGGATATCTCAAACTACCGATAGCTTGAGGAAAATTTGCTGGGACCAGAAAATTTACTTCGAGATATCAGTTAGTTGGAGATATTGAGAGTTGACTGTCTGTTGACGTACAATACATGTTTAAGGTCATATGGACTAGCAAACCGGGTAGACTGGTGCAAAGTTTGAGTATTCTGGCATAGTTAGCTTTGTGGGAGGGGACGTTCTACTTAAGGTATTTCAAACTACCGATATCTCAAAGAAAATTTGCTGGGAATAGAAAATTTACTTTGAAATATCATTAGTTTGGAGATATCGAGAGTTGACTGTCTGTTGAAATAAATACATGTGTAAGGATAGATGGGACAACAAACAGGAACAACAAACAGGGTAGACTGTATTGCAATGTTTGAGTATTACTGGCAGAGTAGCTTGGGAGGGGAGGATGATGGGCCAAGCTGCTATGCCAGACATGCTCAAATATACAATAGCAATAGTGTCAATTCAGATGCAAATAATGTAGACTCAGAGAAAGGGGCCCCATACATTTATCTTTAAACTGCAACATGTAACCTTCTTTAGTATCTTCGTGAGTTCAATTTTTGCTGCCGCTTTTATTTTATATTTTCAGGCATCTCAAACTACCGATATCTCAAAGAAAATTTGCTGGGACCAGGAAATTTCCTTTGAGATATCAGTAGGTTGAAGGTACAGTATTCCCCAAAATAGTGTGAGTATTTTTTTCATTCCTTTGAGCATTGCTGGCATACTAAGTTTGGTTGGAGGGGATGTTCAACTCCGGATATCTCAAACTACCGATATCTCAAGGAAAATTTGCTGGGACCAGAAAATTTACTTTGAGATATCAGTAAGTTGGAGATATTGAGAGTTGACTGTCTGTTGAAGTACAATACATGTTTAAGGTCATATGGACTAGCAAACCGGGTAGGCTGGTGCAAAGTTTGAGTATTTTGGCATAGTTAGCTTTGTGGGAGGGGACGTTCAACTTTAGGTATTTCAAACTACCGATATCTTAAAGAAAATTTGCTGGGACTAGAAAATTTACTTTGGAATATCATTAGTTTGGAGATATCAAGAGTTGACTGTCTGTTGAAATAAATACATGTGTAAGGTCAGATGGGACAACAAACAGGAACAACAAACAGGGTAGACTGTATTGCAAAGTTTGAGTATTACTGGCAGAGTAGCTTGGGAGGGGAGGATGATGGGCCAAGCTGCTATGCCAGACATGCTCAAATATGCAATAGCATACAGTGTCAATTCAGATACAAATAATGTAGACTCAGAGAAAGGGGCCCCAAACATTTATCTTTAAACTGCAACATGTAACCTTCTTTAGTATCTTAGTGAGTTCAATTTTTGCTGCCGCTTTTATTTTATATTTTCAGGCATCTCAAACTACCGATATCTCAAAGAAAATTTGCTGGGACTAGGAAATTTACTTTGAGATATCAGTAGGTTGAAGGTACAGTATTCCCCAAAATAGTGTGAGTATTTTTTTCATTCCTTTGGGCATTGCTGGCATACTAAGTTTGGTGGGAGGGGATGTTCAACTCCGGATATCTCAAACAACCGATATCTCGAGGAAAATTTGCTGGGACCAGAAAATTTACTTTGAGATATCAGTAAGTTAGAGATATTGAGAGTTGACTATCTGTTGAATTACAATACATGTTTAAGGTCATATGGACTAGCAAACCGGGTAGACTGGTGCAAAGTTTGAGTATTCTGGCATAGTTAGCTTTGTGGGAGGGGACGTTCAACTTAAGGTATTTCAAACTACCGATATCTCAAAGAAAATTTGCTGGGACTAGAAAATTTACTTTGAAATATCATAAGTTTGGAGATATCGAAAGTTGACTGTCTCTTGAAATCAATACATGTGTAAGGTCAGATGGGACAACAAACAGGAACAGCAAACAGGGTAGACTGTATTGCAAAGTTTGAGTATTACTGGCAGAGTAGCTTGGGAGGGGAGGATGATGGGCCAAGCTGCTATGCCAGACATGCTCAAATATGCAATAGCAAACAGTGTCAATTCAGATGCAAATAATGTAGACTTAGAGAAAGGGGCCCCATACATTTATCTTTAAACTGCAACTTGTAACCTTCTTTAGTATCTTTGTGAGTTCAATTTTTGGTGCCGCTTTTATTTTATATTTTCAGGCATCTTAAACTACCGATATCTCAAAGAAAATTTGCTGGGACCAGGAAATTTACTTTGAGATATCAGTAGGCTGAAGGTACAGTATTCCCCAAAATAGTGTGAGTATTTTTTTCACTCCTTTGGGCATTGCTGGCATACTAAGTTTGGTGGGAGGGGATGTTCAACTCCGGATATCTCAAACTACCGATATCTCGAGGAAAATTTGCTGGGACCAGAAAATTTACTTCGAGATATCAGTAAGTTGGAGATATTGAGAGTTGACTGTCTGTTGAAGTACAATACATGTTTAAGGTCATATGGACTAGCAAACCGGGTAGACTGGTGCAAAGTTTGAGTATTCTGGCATAGTTAGCTTTGTGGGAGGGGGCGTTCAACTTAAGGTATTTCAAACTACCGATATCTCAAAGAAAATTTGCTGGGACTAGAAAATTTACTTTGAAATATCATTAGTTTTTAGATATCGAGAGTTGACTGTCTGTTGAAATAAATACATGTGTAAGGTCAGATGGGACAACAAACAGGAACAACAAACAGGGTAGACTGTATTGCAATGTTTGAGTATTACTGGCAGAGTAGCTTAGGAGGGGAGGATGATGGGCCAAGCTGCTATGCCAGACATGCTCAAATATGCAATAGCAAACAGTGTCAATTCAGATGCAAATAATGTAGACTCAGAGAAATGGGCCCCATACATTTATCTTTAAACTGCAACATGTAACCTTCTTTAGTATCTTTGTGAGTTCAATTTTTGGTGCCGCTTTCATTTTATATTTTCAGGTATCTCAAACTACCGATATCTCAAAGAAAATTTGCTGGGACCAGGAAATTTACTTTGAGATATCAGTAGGTTGAAGGTACAGTATTCCCCAAAATAGTGTGAGTATTTTTTTTCATTCCTTTGAGCATTGCTGGCATACTAAGTTTGGTGGGAGGGGATGTTCAACTCCGGATATCTCAAACTACCGATATATCGAGGAAAATTTGCTGGGACCAGAAAAATTTACTTTGAGATATCAGTAAGTTGGAGATATTGAGAGTTGACTGTCTGTTGAAGTACAATACATGTTTAAGGTCATATGGACTAGCAAACCGGGTAGACTGGTGCAAAGTTTGAGTATTCTGGCATAGTTAGCTTTGTGGGAGGGGACGTTCAACTTAAGGTATTTCAAACTACCGATATCTCAAAGAAAATTTGCTGGGACTAGAAAATTTACTTTGAAATATCATTAGTTTGGAGATATCGAGAGTTGACTGTCTGTAAAAATAAATACATGTGTAAGGTCAGATGGGACAACAAACAGGAACAGCAAACAGGGTAGACTGTATTGCAAAGTTTGAGTATTACTGGCAGAGTAGCTTGGGAGGGGAGGATGATGGGCCAAGCTGCTATGCCAGACATGCTCAAATATGCAATAGCAAACAGTGTCAATTCAGATGCAAATAATGTAGACTTAGAGAAAGGGGCCCCATACATTTATCTTTAAACTGCAACTTGTAACCTTCTTAAGTATCTTTGTGAGTTCAATTTTTGGTGCCGCTTTTATTTTATATTTTCAGGCATCTTAAACTACCGATATCTCAAAGAAAATTTGCTGGGACCAGGAAATTTACTTTGAGATATCAGTAGGCTGAAGGTACAGTATTCCCCAAAATAGTGTGAGTATTTTTTTTCATTCCTTTGGGCATTGCTGGCATACTAAGTTTGGTGGGAGGGGATGTTCAACTCCGGATATCTCAAACTACCGATATCTCGAGGAAAATTTGCTGGGACCAGAAAATTTACTTCGAGATATCAGTAAGTTGGAGATATTGAGAGTTGACTGTCTGTTGAAGTACAATACATGTTTAAGGTCATATGGACTAGCAAACCGGGTAGACTGGTGCAAAGTTTGAGTATTCTGGCATAGTTAGCTTTGTGGGAGGGGGCGTTCAACTTAAGGTATTTCAAACTACCGATATCTCAAAGAAAATTTGCTGGGACTAGAAAATTTACTTTGAAATATCATTAGTTTTTAGATATCGAGAGTTGACTGTCTGTTGAAATAAATACATGTGTAAGGTCAGATGGGACAACAAACAGGAACAACAAACAGGGTAGACTGTATTGCAATGTTTGAGTATTACTGGCAGAGTAGCTTAGGAGGGGAGGATGATGGGCCAAGCTGCTATGCCAGACATGCTCAAATATGCAATAGCAAACAGTGTCAATTCAGATGCAAATAATGTAGACTCAGAGAAATGGGCCCCATACATTTATCTTTAAACTGCAACATGTAACCTTCTTTAGTATCTTTGTGAGTTCAATTTTGCTGCCGCTTTCATTTTATATTTTCAGGTATCTCAAACTACCGATATCTCAAAGAAAATTTGCTGGGACCAGGAAATTTACTTTGAGATATCAGTAGGTTGAAGGTACAGTATTCCCCAAAATAGTGTGAGTATTTTTTTTCATTCCTTTGAGCATTGCTGGCATACTAAGTTTGGTGGGAGGGGATGTTCAACTCCGGATATCTCAAACTACCGATATATCGAGGAAAATTTGCTGGGACCAGAAAATTTACTTTGAGATATCAGTAAGTTGGAGATATTGAGAGTTGACTGTCTGTTGAAGTACAATACATGTTTAAGGTCATATGGACTAGCAAACCGGGTAGACTGGTGCAAAGTTTGAGTATTCTGGCATAGTAAGCTTTGTGGGAGGGGACGTTCAACTTAAGGTATTTCAAACTACCGATATCTCAAAGAAAATTTGCTGGGACTAGAAAATTTACTTTGAAATATCATTAGTTTGGAGATATCGAGAGTTGACTGTCTGTAAAAATAAATACATGTGTAAGGTCAGATGGGACAACAAACAGGAACAGCAAACAGGGTAGACTGTATTGCAAAGTTTGAGTATTACTGGCAGAGTAGCTTGGGAGGGGAGGATGATGGGCCAAGCTGCTATGCCAGACATGCTCAAATATGCAATAGCAAACAGTGTCAATTCAGATGCAAATAATGTAGACTTAGAGAAAGGGGCCCCATACATTTATCTTTAAACTGCAACTTGTAACCTTCTTAAGTATCTTTGTGAGTCGAATTTTTGGAGCCGCTTTTATTTTATATTTTCAGGCATCTTAAACTACCGATATCTCAAAGAAAATTTGCTGGGACCAGGAAATTTACTTTGAGATATCAGTAGGCTGAAGGTACAGTATTCCCCAAAATAGTGTGAGTATTTTTTTCATTCCTTTGGGCATTGCTGGCATACTAAGTTTGGTGGGAGGGGATGTTCAACTCCGGATATCTCAAACTACCGATATCTCGAGGAAAATTTGCTGGGACCAGAAAATTTACTTCGAGATATCAGTAAGTTGGAGATATTGAGAGTTGACTGTCTGTTGAAGTACAATACATGTTTAAGGTCATATGGACTAGCAAACCGGGTAGACTGGTGCAAAGTTTGAGTATTCTGGCATAGTTAGCTTTGTGGGAGGGGGCGTTCAACTTAAGGTATTTCAAACTACCGATATCTCAAAGAAAATTTGCTGGGACTAGAAAATTTACTTTGAAATATCATTAGTTTTTAGATATCGAGAGTTGACTGTCTGTTGAAATAAATACATGTGTAAGGTCAGATGGGACAACAAACAGGAACAACAAACAGGGTAGACTGTATTGCAATGTTTGAGTATTACTGGCAGAGTAGCTTAGGAGGGGAGGATGATGGGCCAAGCTGCTATGCCAGACATGCTCAAATATGCAATAGCAAACAGTGTCAATTCAGATGCAAATAATGTAGACTCAGAGAAATGGGCCCCATACATTTATCTTTAAACTGCAACATGTAACCTTCTTTAGTATCTTTGTGAGTTCAATTTTGCTGCCGCTTTCATTTTATATTTTCAGGTATCTCAAACTACCGATATCTCAAAGAAAATTTGCTGGGACCAGGAAATTTACTTTGAGATATCAGTAGGTTGAAGGTACAGTATTCCCCAAAATAGTGTGAGTATTTTTTTTCATTCCTTTGAGCATTGCTGGCATACTAAGTTTGGTGGGAGGGGATGTTCAACTCCGGATATCTCAAACTACCGATATATCGAGGAAAATTTGCTGGGACCAGAAAATTTACTTTGAGATATCAGTAAGTTGGAGATATTGAGAGTTGACTGTCTGTTGAAGTACAATACATGTTTAAGGTCATATGGACTAGCAAACCGGGTAGACTGGTGCAAAGTTTGAGTATTCTGGCATAGTTAGCTTTGTGGGAGGGGACGTTCAACTTAAGGTATTTCAAACTACCGATATCTCAAAGAAAATTTGCTGGGACTAGAAAATTTACTTTGAAATATCATTAGTTTGGAGATATCGAGAGTTGACTGTCTGTAAAAATAAATACATGTGTAAGGTCAGATGGGACAACAAACAGGAACAGCAAACAGGGTAGACTGTATTGCAAAGTTTGAGTATTACTGGCAGAGTAGCTTGGGAGGGGAGGATGATGGGCCAAGCTGCTATGGCAGACATGCTCAAATATGCAATAGCAAACAGTGTCAATTCAGATGCAAATAATGTAGACTTAGAGAAAGGGGCCCCATACATTTATCTTTAAACTGCAACTTGTAACCTTCTTAAGTATCTTTGTGAGTTCAATTTTTGGTGCCGCTTTTATTTTATATTTTCAGGCATCTTAAACTACCGATATCTCAAAGAAAATTTGCTGGGACCAGGAAATTTACTTTGAGATATCAGTAGGCTGAAGGTACAGTATTCCCCAAAATAGTGTGAGTATTTTTTTCATTCCTTTGGGCATTGCTGGCATACTAAGTTTGGTGGGAGGGGATGTTCAACTCCGGATATCTCAAACTACCGATATCTCGAGGAAAATTTGCTGGGACCAGAAAATTTACTTCGAGATATCAGTAAGTTGGAGATATTGAGAGTTGACTGTCTGTTGAAGTACAATACATGTTTAAGGTCATATGGACTAGCAAACCGGGTAGACTGGTGCAAAGTTTGAGTATTCTGGCATAGTTAGCTTTGTGGGAGGGGGCGTTCAACTTAAGGTATTTCAAACTACCGATATCTCAAAGAAAATTTGCTGGGACTAGAAAATTTACTTTGAAATATCATTAGTTTTTAGATATCGAGAGTTGACTGTCTGTTGAAATAAATACATGTGTAAGGTCAGATGGGACAACAAACAGGAACAACAAACAGGGTAGACTGTATTGCAATGTTTGAGTATTACTGGCAGAGTAGCTTAGGAGGGGAGGATGATGGGCCAAGCTGCTATGCCAGACATGCTCAAATATGCAATAGCAAACAGTGTCAATTCAGATGCAAATAATGTAGACTCAGAGAAATGGGCCCCATACATTTATCTTTAAACTGCAACATGTAACCTTCTTTAGTATCTTTGTGAGTTCAATTTTGCTGCCGCTTTCATTTTATATTTTCAGGTATCTCAAACTACCGATATCTCAAAGAAAATTTGCTGGGACCAGGAAATTTACTTTGAGATATCAGTAGGTTGAAGGTACAGTATTCCCCAAAATAGTGTGAGTATTTTTTTTCATTCCTTTGAGCATTGCTGGCATACTAAGTTTGGTGGGAGGGGATGTTCAACTCCGGATATCTCAAACTACCGATATATCGAGGAAAATTTGCTGGGACCAGAAAATTTACTTTGAGATATCAGTAAGTTGGAGATATTGAGAGTTGACTGTCTGTTGAAGTACAATACATGTTTAAGGTCATATGGACTAGCAAACCGGGTAGACTGGTGCAAAGTTTGAGTATTCTGGCATAGTTAGCTTTGTGGGAGGGGACGTTCAACTTAAGGTATTTCAAACTACCGATATCTCAAAGAAAATTTGCTGGGACTAGAAAATTTACTTTGAAATATCATTAGTTTGGAGATATCGAGAGTTGACTGTCTGTAAAAATAAATACATGTGTAAGGTCAGATGGGACAACAAACAGGAACAGCAAACAGGGTAGACTGTATTGCAAAGTTTGAGTATTACTGGCAGAGTAGCTTGGGAGGGGAGGATGATGGGCCAAGCTGCTATGCCAGACATGCTCAAATATGCAATAGCAAACAGTGTCAATTCAGATGCAAATAATGTAGACTTAGAGAAAGGGGCCCCATACATTTATCTTTAAACTGCAACTTGTAACCTTCTTAAGTATTTTTGTGAGTCGAATTTTTGGTGCCGCTTTTATTTTATATTTTCAGGCATCTTAAACTACCGATATCTCAAAGAAAATTTGCTGGGACCAGGAAATTTACTTTGAGATATCAGTAGGCTGAAGGTACAGTATTCCCCAAAATAGTGTGAGTATTTTTTTCATTCCTTTGGGCATTGCTGGCATACTAAGTTTGGTGGGAGGGGATGTTCAACTCCGGATATCTCAAACTACCGATATCTCGAGGAAAATTTGCTGGGACCAGAAAATTTACTTCGAGATATCAGTAAGTTGGAGATATTGAGAGTTGACTGTCTGTTGAAGTACAATACATGTTTAAGGTCATATGGACTAGCAAACCGGGTAGACTGGTGCAAAGTTTGAGTATTCTGGCATAGTTAGCTTTGTGGGAGGGGGCGTTCAACTTAAGGTATTTCAAACTACCGATATCTCAAAGAAAATTTGCTGGGACTAGAAAATTTACTTTGAAATATCATTAGTTTTTAGATATCGAGAGTTGACTGTCTGTTGAAATAAATACATGTGTAAGGTCAGATGGGACAACAAACAGGAACAACAAACAGGGTAGACTGTATTGCAATGTTTGAGTATTACTGGCAGAGTAGCTTAGGAGGGGAGGATGATGGGCCAAGCTGCTATGCCAGACATGCTCAAATATGCAATAGCAAACAGTGTCAATTCAGATGCAAATAATGTAGACTCAGAGAAATGGGCCCCATACATTTATCTTTAAACTGCAACATGTAACCTTCTTTAGTATCTTTGTGAGTTCAATTTTGCTGCCGCTTTCATTTTATATTTTCAGGTATCTCAAACTACCGATATCTCAAAGAAAATTTGCTGGGACCAGGAAATTTACTTTGAGATATCAGTAGGTTGAAGGTACAGTATTCCCCAAAATAGTGTGAGTATTTTTTTTCATTCCTTTGAGCATTGCTGGCATACTAAGTTTGGTGGGAGGGGATGTTCAACTCCGGATATCTCAAACTACCGATATATCGAGGAAAATTTGCTGGGACCAGAAAATTTACTTTGAGATATCAGTAAGTTGGAGATATTGAGAGTTGACTGTCTGTTGAAGTACAATACATGTTTAAGGTCATATGGACTAGCAAACCGGGTAGACTGGTGCAAAGTTTGAGTATTCTGGCATAGTTAGCTTTGTGGGAGGGGACGTTCAACTTAAGGTATTTCAAACTACCGATATCTCAAAGAAAATTTGCTGGGACTAGAAAATTTACTTTGAAATATCATTAGTTTGTAGATATCGAGAGTTGACTGTCTGTAAAAATAAATACATGTGTAAGGTCAGATGGGACAACAAACAGGAACAGCAAACAGGGTAGACTGTATTGCAAAGTTTGAGTATTACTGGCAGAGTAGCTTGGGAGGGGAGGATGATGGGCCAAGCTGCTATGCCAGACATGCTCAAATATGCAATAGCAAACAGTGTCAATTCAGATGCAAATAATGTAGACTTAGAGAAAGGGGCCCCATACATTTATCTTTAAACTGCAACTTGTAACCTTCTTAAGTATCTTTGTGAGTTCAATTTTTGGTGCCGCTTTTATTTTATATTTTCAGGCATCTTAAACTACCGATATCTCAAAGAAAATTTGCTGGGACCAGGAAATTTACTTTGAGATATCAGTAGGCTGAAGGTACAGTATTCCCCAAAATAGTGTGAGTATTTTTTTCATTCCTTTGGGCATTGCTGGCATACTAAGTTTGGTGGGAGGGGATGTTCAACTCCGGATATCTCAAACTACCGATATCTCGAGGAAAATTTGCTGGGACCAGAAAATTTACTTCGAGATATCAGTAAGTTGGAGATATTGAGAGTTGACTGTCTGTTGAAGTACAATACATGTTTAAGGTCATATGGACTAGCAAACCGGGTAGACTGGTGCAAAGTTTGAGTATTCTGGCATAGTTAGCTTTGTGGGAGGGGGCGTTCAACTTAAGGTATTTCAAACTACCGATATCTCAAAGAAAATTTGCTGGGACTAGAAAATTTACTTTGAAATATCATTAGTTTTTAGATATCGAGAGTTGACTGTCTGTTGAAATAAATACATGTGTAAGGTCAGATGGGACAACAAACAGGAACAACAAACAGGGTAGACTGTATTGCAATGTTTGAGTATTACTGGCAGAGTAGCTTAGGAGGGGAGGATGATGGGCCAAGCTGCTATGCCAGACATGCTCAAATATGCAATAGCAAACAGTGTCAATTCAGATGCAAATAATGTAGACTCAGAGAAATGGGCCTCATACATTTATCTTTAAACTGCAACATGTAACCTTCTTTAGTATCTTTGTGAGTTCAATTTTGCTGCCGCTTTCATTTTATATTTTCAGGTATCTCAAACTACCGATATCTCAAAGAAAATTTGCTGGGACCAGGAAATTTACTTTGAGATATCAGTAGGTTGAAGGTACAGTATTCCCCAAAATAGTGTATTTTTTTTCATTCCTTTGAGCATTGCTGGCATACTAAGTTTGGTGGGAGGGGATGTTCAACTCCGGATATCTCAAACTACCGATAGCTTGAGGAAAATTTGCTGGGACCAGAAAATTTACTTTGAGATATCAGTAAGTTGGAGATATTGAGAGTTGACTGTCTGTTGAAGTACAATACATGTTTAAGGTCATATGGACTAGCAAACCGGGTAGACTGGTGCAAAGTTTGAGTATTCTGGCATAGTTAGCTTTGTGGGAGGGGACGTTCAACTTAAGGTATTTCAAACTACCGATATCTCAAAGAAAATTTGCTGGGACTAGAAAATTTACTTTGAAATATCATTAGTTTGGAGATATCGAGAGTTGACTGTCTGTAAAAATAAATACATGTGTAAGGTCAGATGGGACAACAAACAGGAACAGCAAACAGGGTAGACTGTATTGCAAAGTTTGAGTATTACTGGCAGAGTAGCTTGGGAGGGGAGGATGATGGGCCAAGCTGCTATGCCAGACATGCTCAAATATGCAATAGCAAACAGTGTCAATTCAGATGCAAATAATGTAGACTTAGAGAAAGGGGCCCCATACATTTATCTTTAAACTGCAACATGTAACCTTCTTTAGTATCTTTGTGAGTTCAATTTTTGGTGCCACTTTTATTTTATATTTTCAGGCATCTCAAACTACCCATACCTCAAAGGAAATTTGCTGGGACCAGGAAATTTACTTTGAGATATCAGTAGGCTGAAGGTACAGTATTCCCCAAAATAGTGTGAGTATTTTTTTCATTCCTTTGGGCATTGCTGGCATACTAAGTTTGGTGGGAGGGGATGTTCAACTCCGGATATCTCAAACTACCGATAGCTCGAGGAAAATTTGCTGGGACCAGAAAATTTACTTCGAGATATCAGTAAGTTGGAGATATTGAGAGTTGACTGTCTGTTGAAGTACAATACATGTTTAAGGTCATATGGACTAGCAAACCGGGTAGACTGGTGCAAAGTTTGAGTATTCTGGCATAGTTAGCTTTGTGGGAGGGGGCGTTCAACTTAAGGTATTTCAAACTACCGATATCTCAAAGAAAATTTGCTGGGACCAGAAAATTTACTTCGAGATATCAGTAAGTTGGAGATATTGAGAGTTGACTGTCTGTTGAAGTACAATACATGTTTAAGGTCATATGGACTAGCAAACCGGGTAGACTGGTGCAAAGTTTGAGTATTCTGGCATAGTTAGCTTTGTGGGAGGGGGCGTTCAACTTAAGGTATTTCAAACTACCGATATCTCAAAGAAAATTTGCTGGGACTAGAAAATTTACTTTGAAATATCATTAGTTTTTAGATATCGAGAGTTGACTGTCTGTTGAAATAAATACATGTGTAAGGTCAGATGGGACAACAAACAGGAACAGCAAACATGGTAGACTGTATTGCAAAGTTTGAGTATTACTGGCAGAATAGATGGGAGGGAAGGATGATGGACCAAGCTGCTATGCCAGACATGCTCAAATATGCAATAGCAAACAGTGTCAATTCAGATGCAAATAATGTAGACTCAGAGAAATGGGCCCCATACATTTATCTTTAAACTGCAACATGTAACCTTCTTTAGTATCTTTGTGAGTTCAATTTTGCTGCCGCTTTCATTTTATATTTTCAGGTATCTCAAACTACCGATATCTCAAAGAAAATTTGCTGGGACCAGGAAATTTACTTTGAGATATCAGTAGGTTGAAGGTACAGTATTCCCCAAAATAGTGTGAGTATTTTTTTTCATTCCTTTGAGCATTGCTGGCATACTAAGTTTGGTGGGAGGGGATGTTCAACTCCGGATATCTCAAACTACCGATATCTCGAGGAAAATTTGCTGGGACCAGAAAATTTACTTTGAGATATCAGTAAGTTGGAGATATTGAGAGTTGACTGTCTGTTGAAGTACAATACATGTTTAAGGTCATATGGACTAGCAAACCGGGTAGACTGGTGCAAAGTTTGAGTATTCTGGCATAGTTAGCTTTGTGGGAGGGGACGTTCAACTTAAGGTATTTCAAACTACCGATATCTCAAAGAAAATTTGCTGGGACTAGAAAATTTACTTTGAAATATCATTAGTTTGGAGATATCGAGAGTTGACTGTCTGTAAAAATAAATACATGTGTAAGGTCAGATGGGACAACAAACAGGAACAGCAAACAGGGTAGACTGTATTGCAAAGTTTGAGTATTACTGGCAGAGTAGCTTGGGAGGGGAGGATGATGGGCCAAGCTGCTATGCCAGACATGCTCAAATATGCAATAGCAAACAGTGTCAATTCAGATGCAAATAATGTAGACTCAGAGAAATGGGCCCCATACATTTATCTTAAAACTGCAACATGTAACCTTCTTTAGTATCTTCGTGAGTTCAATTTTTGCTGCCGCTTTTATTTTATATTTTCAGGCATCTTAAACTACCGATATCTCAAAGAAAATTTGCTGGGACCAGGACATTTACTTTGAGATATCAGTAGGTTGAAGGTACAGTATTCCCCAAAATAGTGTGAGTATTTTTTTCATTCCTTTGAGCATTGCTGGCATACTAAGTTTGGTGGGAGGGGATGTTCAACTCCGGATATCTCAAACTACCGATATCTCGAGGAAAATTTGCTGGGACCAGAAAATTTACTTTGAGATATCAGTAAGTTGGAGATATTGAGAGTTGACTGTCTGTTGAAGTACAATACATGTTTAAGGTCATATGGACTAGCAAACCGGGTAGACTGGTGCAAAGTATTCTGGCATAGTTAGCTTTGTGGGAGGGGACGTTCAACTTTAGGTATTTCAAACTACCGATATCTCAAAGAAAATTTGCTGGGACTAGAAAATTTACTTTGAAATATCATTAGTTTGGAGATATCGAGAGTTGACTGTCTGTTGAAATAAATACATGTGTAAGGTCAGATGGGACAACAAACAGGAACAACAAACAGGGTAGACGGTATTGCAAAGTTTGAGTATTACTGGCAGAGTAGCTTGGGAGGGGAGGATGATGGGCCAAGCTGTTATGCCAGACATGCTCAAATATGCAATAGCAAACAGTGTCAATTCAGATGCAAATAATGTAGACTCAGAGAAAGGGGCCCCATACATTTATCTTTAAACTGCAACATGTAACCTTCTTTAGTATCTTTGTGAGTTCAATTTTTGCTGCCGCTTTTATTTTATATTTTCAGGCATCTCAAACTACCGATATCTCAAAGACATTTTGCTGGGACCAGGAAATTTCCTTTGAGATATCAGTAGGTTGAAGGTACAGTATTCCCCAAAATAGTGTGAGTATTTTTTTCATTCCTTTGAGCATTGCAGGCATACGAAGTTTGGTGGGAGGGGATGTTCAATTCCGGATATCTCAAACTACCGATATCTCGAGGAAAATTTGCTGGGACCAGAAAATTTACTTTGAGATATCAGTAGTTGGAGATATTGAGAGTTGACTGTCTGTTGAAGTACAATACATGTTTAAGGTCATATGGACTAGCAAACCGGGTAGACTGGTGCAAAGTTTGAGTATTCTGGCATAGTTAGCTTTGTAGGAGGGGACGTTCAACTTTAGATACTTCAAACTACCGATACCTCAAAGAAAATTTGCTGGGACTAGAAAATTTACTTTGAAATATCATAAGTTTGGGGATATCGAAAGTTGACTGTCTCTTGAAATCAATACATGTGTAAGGTCAGATGGGACAACAAACAGGAACAGCAAACAGGATAGACTGTATTGCAAAGTTTGAGTATTACTGGCAGAGTAACTTGGGAGGGGAGGATGATGGGCCAAGCTGCCATGCCAGACATACTCAAATATGCAATAGAAAACAGTGTCAATTCAGATGCAAATAATGTAGACTTAGAGAAAGGGGCCCCATACATTAATCTTTAAGTTGCAACATGTAACCTTCTTTAGTATCTTTGTGAGTTCAATTTTTGCTGCCGCTTTTATTTTATATTTTCAGGCATCTCAAACTACCGATATCTCAAAGAAAATGTGCTGGGACCAGGAAATTTACTTTGAGATATCAGTAGGTTGAAGGTACAGTATTCCCCAAAATAGTGTGAGTATTTTTTTCATTCCTTTAGCATTGCTGGCATACTAAGTTTTGTGGGAGGCGATGTTCAACTCCGGATATCTCAAACTACCGATATCTCGACGAAATTTGCTGGGACCAGAAAATTTACTTTGAGATATCAGTAAGTTGGAGATATTGAGAGTTGACTGTCTGTTGAAGTGCAATGCATGTTTAAGGTCATATAGACTAGCAAACCGGGTAGACTCGGGCAATGTTTGAGTATTCTGGCAAAGTTAGCTTTGTGGGAGGGGACGTTCAACTTTAGGCATTTCAAACTACCGATATCTCAAAGAAAATTTGCTGGGACTAGAAAATTTACTTTGAAATATCATTAGTTTTAAGATATCGAGAGTTGACTGTCTGTTGAAATAAATACATGTGTAATGTCAGATGGGACAACAAACAGGAACAGCAAACAGGGTAGACTGTATTGCAAAGTTTGAGTATTACTGGCAGAGTAGCTTGGGAGGGGAAGATGATGGGCCAAGGTGCTATGCCAGACATGCTCAAATATGCAATAGCAAACAGTGTCAATTCAGATGCAAATAATGTAGACTCAAAGAAAGGGGCCCCATACATTTATCTTTAAACTGCAACATGTAACCTTTTTTAGTATCTTTGTGAGTTCAATTTTTGCTGCCGCTTTTATTTTATATTTTCAGGCATCTCAAACTACCGATATCTCAAAGAAAATTTGCTGGGACCAGGAAATTTACTTTGAGATATCAGTAGGTTGAAGGTACAGTATTCCCCAAAATAGTGTGAGTATTTTTTCATTCCTTTGAGCATTGCTGGCATACTAAGTTTGGTGGGAGAGGATGTTCAACTCCGGATATCTCAAACTACCGATATCTCGAGGAAAATTTGCTGGGACCAGAAAATTTACTTTGAGATATCAGTAAGTTGGAGATATTGAGAGTTGACTGTCTGTTGAAGTACAATACATGTTTAAGGTCATATGGACTAGCAAACCGGGTAGACTGGTGCAAAGTTTGAGTATTCTGGCATAGTTAGCTTTGTGGGAGGGGACGTTCAACTTTAGGTATTTCAAACTACCGATATCTCAAAGAAAATTTGCTGGGACTAGAAAATTTACTTTGAAATATCATTAGTTTGGAGATATCGAGAGTTGACTGTCTGTTGAAATAAATACATGTGTAAGGTCAGATGGGACAACAAACAGGAACAGCAAACAGGATAGACTGTATTGCAAAGTTTGAGTATTACTGGCAGAGTAACTTGGGAGGGGAGGATGATGGGCCAAGCTGCTATGCCAGACATGCTCATAAATGCAATAGCAAACAGTGTCAATTCAGATGCAAATAATGTAGACTTAGAGAAAGGGGCCCCATACATTAATCTTTTAGCTGCAACATGTAACCTTCTTTAGTATCTTTGTGAGTTCAATTTTTGCTGCCGCTTTTATTTTATATTTTCAGGCATCTAAAACTACCGATATCTCAAAGAAAATGTGCTTGGACCAGGAAATTTACTTTGAGATATCAGTAGGTTGAAGGTACAGTATTCCCCAAAATAGTATGAGTATTTTTTTCATTCCTTTGAGCATTGCTGGCATACTAAGTTTTGTGGGAGGGGATGTTCAACTCCGGATATCTCAAACTACCGATATCTCGAGGAAAATTTGCTGGGACCAGAATATTTACTTTGAGATATCAGTAAGTTGGTGATATTGAGAGTTCACTCTGTTGAAGTGCAATGCATGTTTAAGGTCATATGGACTAGCAAACCGGGTAGACTGGTGCAAAGTTTGAGTATTCTGGCAAAGTTAGCTTTGTGGGAGGGGACGTTCAACTTTAGGTATTTCAAACTACCGATATCTCGAGGAAAATTTGCTGGGACCAGAAAATTTACTTTGAGATATCAGTAAGTTGGAGATATTGACAGTTGACTGTCTGTTGAAGTACAATACATGTTTAAGGTCATATGGACTAGCAAACCGGGTAGACTGATGCAAAGTTTGAGTATTCTGGCATAGTTAGTTTTGTGGGAGGGGATTTTCAACTTTGGGTATTTCAAACTACCCATATCTCAAAGAGCATTTGCTGGAACCAAAAAAATTTTCTGGGACCGGCAAATTTACTTTGAGATATCAGTAGGTTGGAGGTACAGTTTTCCCCAAAATAGTGTGAGTATTTTTTTCATTCCTTTGAGCATTGCTGGCATACTAAGTTTGCTGGGAGGGGATGTTCAACTCCGGATATCTCAAACTACCGATATCTCAAAGAAAATTTGCTGGGACCAGAAAATTTACTTCGAGATATCAGTAAGTTGGAGATATTGAGAGTTGACTGTCTGTTGAAGTACAATACATGTTTAAGGTCATATGGACCAGCAAACCGGGTAGACTGTGACAAAGTTTGAGTAATCTGGCATAGTTAGCTTGGTGGGAGGGGATGTTCAACTTCGGGTATTTCAAACTACACATATCTCAAAGAGCATTTGCTTGGACCAGAAAATTTACTTTGAGATATCATTAGTTGGGAGATATCGAGAGTTGACTGTCTGTTGAAATAAATACTTGTGTAAGGTCAGATGGGACAACAAACAGGAACAGCAAACAGGGTAGACTGTATTGCAAAGTTTGAGTATTACTGGCAGAGTAGATTGGGAGGGGAGGATGATGGGCCAAGCTGCTATGCCAGACATGCTCAAATATGCAATAGCAAACAGTGTCAATTCAGATGCAAATAATGTAGACTCAGAGAAAGGGGCCCCATACATTTATCTTTAAACTGCAACATGTAACCTTCTTTAGTATCTTAGTGAGTTCAATTTTTGCTGCCGCTTTTATTTTATATTTTCAGGCATCTCAAACTACCAATATCTCAAAGAAAATTTGCAGGGACCAGGAAATTTACTTTGAGATATCAGTAGGCTGAAGGTACAGTATTCCCCAAAAAAGTGTGAGTATTTTTTTCATTCCTTTGGGCATTGCTGGCATACTAAGTTTGGTGGGAGGGGATGTTCAACTCCGGATATTTCAAACTACCGATAGCTCGAGGAAAATTTGCTGGGACCAGAAAATTTACTTCGAGATATCAGTAAGTTGGAGATATTGAGAGTTGACTGTCTGTTGAAGTACAATACATGTTTAAGGTCATATGGACTAGCAAACCGGGTAGACTGGTGCAAAGTTTGAGTATTCTGGCATAGTTAGCTTTGTGGGAGGGGACGTTCAACTTAAGGTATTTCAAACTACCGATATCTCAAAGAAAATTTGCTGGGACTAGAAAATTTACTTTGAAATATCATTAATTTGGAGATATCGAGAGTTGACTGTCTGTTGAAATAAATACATGTGTAAGGTCAGATGGGACAACAAACAGGAACTACAAACAGGGTAGACTGTATTGCAATGTTTGAGTATTACTGGCAGAGTAGCTTGGGAGGGGAGGATGATGGGCCAAGCTGCTACGCCAGACATGCTCAAATATGCAATAGCAAACAGTGTCAATTCAGATGCAAATAATGTAGACTCAGAGAAAGGGGCCCCATACATTTATCTTTAAACTGCAACATGTAACCTTCTTTAGTATCTTTGCGAGTTCAATTTTTGCTGCCGCTTTTATTTTATATTTTCAGGCATCTCAAACTACCGATATCTCAAAGAAAATTTGCTGGTACCAGGAAATTTACTTTGAGATATCAGTAGGTTGAAGGTACAGTATTCCCCAAAATAGTGTGAGTATTTTTTTCATTCCTTTGAGCATTGCTGGCATACTAAGTTTGGTGGGAGGGGATGTTCAACTCAGGATATCTCAAACTACCGATATCTCGAGGAGAATTTGCTGGGACCAGAAAATTTACTTTGAGATATCAGTAAGTTGGAGATATTGAGAGTTGACTGTCTGTTGAAGTACAATACATGTTTAAGGTCATATGGACTAGCAAACCGGGTAGGCTGGTGCAAAGTTTGAGTATTTTGGCATAGTTAGCTTTGTGGGAGGGGACGTTCAACTTTAGGTATTTCAAACTACCGATATCTTAAAGAAAATTTGCTGGGACTAGAAAATTTACTTTGGAATATCATTAGTTTGGAGATATCGAGAGTTGACTGTCTGTAAAAATAAATACATGTGTAAGGTCAGATGGGACAACAAACAGGAACAGCAAACATGGTAGACTGTATTGCAAAGTTTGAGTATTACTGGCAGAGTAGATTGGGAGGGGAGGATGATAGGCCAAGCTGCTATGCCAGACATGCTCAAATATGCAATAGCATACAGTGTCAATTCAGATACAAATAATGTAGACTCAGAGAAAGGGGCCCCATACATTTATCTTTAAACTGCAACATGTAAGCTTCTTTAGTATCTTTGTGAGTTCAATTTTTGCTGCCGCTTTTATTTCATATTTTCAGGCATCTCAAACTACCGATATCTCAAAGAAAATTTGCTGGGACTAGGAAATTTACTTTGAGATATCAGTAGGTTGAAGGTACAGTATTCCCCAAAATATTGTGAGTATTTTTTTCATTCCTTTGGGCATTGCTGGCATACTAAGTTTGGTGGGAGGGGATGTTCAACTCCGGATATCTCAAACAACCGATATCTCGAGGAAAATTTGCTGGGACCAGAAAATTTACTTTGAGATATCAGTAAGTTAGAAATATTGAGAGTTGACTATCTGTTGAATTACAATACATGTTTAAGGTCATATGGACTAGCAAACCGGGTAGACTGGTGCAAAGTTTGAGTATTCTGGCATAGTTAGCTTTGTGGGAGGGGACGTTCAACTTTAGGTATTTCAAACTACCGATATCTCAAAGAAAATTTGCTGGGACTAGAAAATTTACTTTGAAATATCATTAGTTTGGAGATATCGAGAGTTGACTGTCTGTAAAAATAAATACATGTGTAAGGTCAGATGGGACAACAAACAGGAACAACAAACAGGGTAGACTGTCTTGCAATGTTTGAGTATTACTGGCAGAGTAGCTTAGGAGGGGAGGATGATGGGCCAAGCTGCTATGCCAGACATGCTCAAATATGCAATAGCAAACAGTGTCAATTCAGATGCAAATAATGTAGACTCAGAGAAATGGGCCCCATACATTTATCTTTAAACTGCAACATGTAACCTTCTTTAGTATCTTTGTGAGTTCAATTTTGCTGCCGCTTTCATTTTATATTTTCAGGTATCTCAAACTACCGATATCTCAAAGAAAATTTGCTGGGACCAGGAAATTTACTTTGAGATATCAGTAGGTTGAACTTACAGTATTCCCCAAAATAGTGTGAGTATTTTTTTTCATTCCTTTGAGCATTGCTGGCATACTAAGTTTGGTGGGAGGGGATGTTCAACTCCGGATATCTCAAACTACCGACATCTCGAGGAAAATTTGCTGGGACCAGAAAATTTACTTTGAGATATCAGTAAGTTGGAGATATTGAGAGTTGACTGTCTGTTGAAGTACAATACATGTTTAAGGTCATATGGACTAGCAAACCGGGTAGACTGGTGCAAAGTTTGAGTATTCTGGCATAGTTAGCTTTGTGGGAGGGGACGTTCAACTTAAGGTATTTCAAACTACCGATATCTCAAAGAAAATTTGCTGGGACTAGAAAATTTACTTTGAGATATCAGTAAGTTGGAGATATTGAGAGTTGACTGTCTGTTGAAGTACAATACATGTTTAAGGTCATATGGACTAGCAAACCGGGTAGACTGGTGCAAAGTTTGAGTATTCTGGCATAGTTAGCTTTGTGGGAGGGGACGTTCAACTTAAGGTATTTCAAACTACCGATATCTCAAAGAAAATTTGCTGGGACTAGAAAATTTACTTTGAAATATCATTAGTTTGGAGATATCGAGAGTTGACTGTCTGTAAAAATAAATACATGTGTAAGGTCAGATGGGACAACAAACAGGAACAGCAAACAGGGTAGACTGTATTGCAAAGTTTGAGTATTACTGGCAGAGTAGCTTGGGAGGGGAGGATGATGGGCCAAGCTGCTATGCCAGACATGCTCAAATATGCAATAGCAAACAGTGTCAATTCAGATGCAAATAATGTAGACTTAGAGAAAGGGGCCCCATACATTTATCTTTAAACTCCAACATGTAACCTTCTTTAGTATCTTTGTGAGTTCAATTTTTGGTGCCGCTTTTATTTTATATTTTCAGGCATCTCAAACTACCCATACCTCAAAGGAAATTTGCTGGGACCAGGAAATTTACTTTGAGATATCAGTAGGCTGAAGGTACAGTATTCCCCAAAATAGTGTGAGTATTTTTTTCATTCCTTTGGGCATTGCTGGCATACTAAGTTTGGTGGGAGGGGATGTTCAACTCCGGATATCTCAAACTACCGATAGCTCGAGGAAAATTTGCTGGGACCAGAAAATTTACTTCGAGATATCAGTAAGTTGGAGATATTGAGAGTTGACTGTTGAAGTACAATACATGTTTAAGGTCATATGGACTAGCAAACCGGGTAGACTGGTGCAAAGTTTGAGTATTCCGGCATAGTTAGCTTTGTGGGAGGGGGCGTTCAACTTAAGGTATTTCAAACTACCGATATCTCAAAGAAAATTTGCTGGGACTAGAAAATTTACTTTGAAATATCATTAGTTTTTAGATATCGAGAGTTGACTGTCTGTTGAAATAAATACATGTGTAAGGTCAGATGGGACAACAAACAGGAACAGCAAACATGGTAGACTGTATTGCAAAGTTTGAGTATTACTGGCAGAATAGATTGGGAGGGGAGGATGATGGACCAAGCTGCTATGCCAGACATGCTCAAATATGCAATAGCAAACAGTGTCAATTCAGATGCAAATAATGTAGACTCAGAGAAATGGGCCCCATACATTTATCTTTAAACTGCAACATGTAACCTTCTTTAGTATCTTTGTGAGTTCAATTTTGCTGCCGCTTTCATTTTATATTTTCAGGTATCTCAAACTACCGATATCTCAAAGAAAATTTGCTGGGACCAGGAAATTTACTTTGAGATATCAGTAGGTTGAAGGTACAGTATTCCCCAAAATAGTGTGAGTATTTTTTTTCATTCCTTTGAGCATTGCTGGCATACTAAGTTTGGTGGGAGGGGATGTTCAACTCCGGATATCTCAAACTACCGATATCTCGAGGAAAATTTGCTGGGACCAGAAAATTTACTTTGAGATATCAGTAAGTTGGAGATATTGAGAGTTGACTGTCTGTTGAAGTACAATACATGTTTAAGGTCATATGGACTAGCAAACCGGGTAGACTGGTGCAAAGTTTGAGTATTCTGGCATAGTTAGCTTTGTGGGAGGGGACGTTCAACTTAAGGTATTTCAAACTACCGATATCTCAAAGAAAATTTGCTGGGACTAGAAAATTTACTTTGAAATATCATTAGTTTGGAGATATCGAGAGTTGACTGTCTGTAAAAATAAATACATGTGTAAGGTCAGATGGGACAACAAACAGGAACAGCAAACAGGGTAGACTGTATTGCAAAGTTTGAGTATTACTGGCAGAGTAGCTTGGGAGGGGAGGATGATGGGCCAAGCTGCTATGCCAGACATGCTCAAATATGCAATAGCAAACAGTGTCAATTCAGATGCAAATAATGTAGACTCAGAGAAATGGGCCCCATACATTTATCTTAAAACTGCAACATGTAACCTTCTTTAGTATCTTCGTGAGTTCAATTTTTGCTGCCGCTTTTATTTTATATTTTCAGGCATCTTAAACTACCGATATCTCAAAGAAAATTTGCTGGGACCAGGAAATTTACTTTGAGATATCAGTAGGTTGAAGGTACAGTATTCCCCAAAATAGTGTGAGTATTTTTTTCATTCCTTAGAGCATTGCTGGCATACTAAGTTTGGTGGGAGGGGATGTTCAACTCCGGATATCTCAAACTACCGATATCTCGAGGAAAATTTGCTGGGACCAGAAAATTTACTTTGAGATATCAGTAAGTTGGAGATATTGAGAGTTGACTGTCTGTTGAAGTACAATACATGTTTAAGGTCATATGGACTAGCAAACCGGGTAGACTGGTGCAAAGTATTCCGGCATAGTTAGCTTTGTGGGAGGGGACGTTCAACTTTAGGTATTTCAAACTACCGATATCTCAAAGAAAATTTGCTGGGAGTAGAAAATTTACTTTGAAATATCATTAGTTTGGAGATATCGAGAGTTGACTGTCTGTTGAAATAAATACATGTGTAAGGTCAGATGGGACAACAAACAGGAACAACAAACAGGGTAGACGGTATTGCAAAGTTTGAGTATTACTGGCAGAGTAGCTTGGGAGGGGAGGATGATGGGCCAAGCTGCTATGCCAGACATGCTCAAATATGCAATAGCAAACAGTGTCAATTCAGATGCAAATAATGTAGACTCAGAGAAAGGGGCCCCATACATTTATCTTTAAACTGCAACATGTAACCTTCTTTAGTATCTTTGTGAGTTCAATTTTTGCTGCCGCTTTTATTTTATATTTTCAGGCATCTCAAACTACCGATATCTCAAAGACATTTTGCTGGGACCATGAAATTTCCTTTGAGATATCAGTAAGTTGAAGGTACAGTATTCCCCAAAATAGTGTGAGTATTTTTTTCATTCCTTTGAGCATTGCTGGCATACGAAGTTTGGTGGGAGGGGATGTTCAATTCCGGATATCTCAAACTACCGATATCTCGAGGAAAATTTGCTGGGACCAGAAAATTTACTTTGACATATCAGTAGTTGGAGATATTGAGAGTTGACTGTCTGTTGAAGTACAATACATGTTTAAGGTCATATGGACTAGCAAACCGGGTAGACTGGTGCAAAGTTTGAGTATTCTGGCATAGTTAGCTTTGTGGGAGGGGACGTTCAACTTTAGGTATTTCAAACTACCGATATCTCAAAGAAAATTTGCTGGGACTAGAAAATTTACTTTGAAATATCATTAGTTTGGAGATATCGAGAGTTGACTGTCTGTTGAAATAAATACATGTGTAAGGTCAGATGGGACAACAAACAGGAACAGCAAACAGGATAGACTGTATTGCAAAGTTTGAGTATTACTGGCAGAGTAACTTGGGAGGGGAGGATGATGGGCCAAGCTGCTATGCCAGACATGCTCATAAATGCAATAGCAAACAGTGTCAATTCAGATGCAAATAATGTAGACTTAGAGAAAGGGGCCCCATACATTAATCTTTTAGCTGCAACATGTAACCTTCTTTAGTATCTTTGTGAGTTCAATTTTTGCTGCCGCTTTTATTTTATATTTTCAGGCATCTAAAACTACCGATATCTCAAAGAAAATGTGCTTGGACCAGGAAATTTACTTTGAGATATCAGTAGGTTGAAGGTACAGTATTCCCCAAAATAGTATGAGTATTTTTTTCATTCCTTTGAGCATTGCTGGCATACTAAGTTTTGTGGGAGGGGATGTTCAACTCCGGATATCTCAAACTACCGATATCTCGAGGAAAATTTGCTGGGACCAGAATATTTACTTTGAGATATCAGTAAGTTGGTGATATTGAGAGTTCACTCTGTTGAAGTGCAATGCATGTTTAAGGTCATATGGACTAGCAAACCGGGTAGACTGGTGCAAAGTTTGAGTATTCTGGCAAAGTTAGCTTTGTGGGAGGGGACGTTCAACTTTAGGTATTTCAAACTACCGATATCTCGAGGAAAATTTGCTGGGACCAGAAAATTTACTTTGAGATATCAGTAAGTTGGAGATATTGACAGTTGACTGTCTGTTGAAGTACAATACATGTTTAAGGTCATATGGACTAGCAAACCGGGTAGACTGATGCAAAGTTTGAGTATTCTGGCATAGTTAGTTTTGTGGGAGGGGATTTTCAACTTTGGGTATTTCAAACTACCCATATCTCAAAGAGCATTTGCTGGAACCAAAAAAATTTTCTGGGACCGGCAAATTTACTTTGAGATATCAGTAGGTTGGAGGTACAGTTTTCCCCAAAATAGTGTGAGTATTTTTTTCATTCCTTTGAGCATTGCTGGCATACTAAGTTTGCTGGGAGGGGATGTTCAACTCCGGATATCTCAAACTACCGATATCTCAAAGAAAATTTGCTGGGACCAGAAAATTTACTTCGAGATATCAGTAAGTTGGAGATATTGAGAGTTGACTGTCTGTTGAAGTACAATACATGTTTAAGGTCATATGGACCAGCAAACCGGGTAGACTGTGGCAAAGTTTGAGTAATCTGGCATAGTTAGCTTGGTGGGAGGGGATGTTCAACTTCGGGTATTTCAAACTACACATATCTCAAAGAGCATTTGCTTGGACCAGAAAATTTACTTTGAGATATCATTAGTTGGGAGATATCGAGAGTTGACTGTCTGTTGAAATAAATACTTGTGTAAGGTCAGATGGGACAACAAACAGGAACAGCAAACAGGGTAGACTGTATTGCAAAGTTTGAGTATTACTGGCAGAGTAGATTGGGAGGGGAGGATGATGGGCCAAGCTGCTATGCCAGACATGCTCAAATATGCAATAGCAAACAGTGTCAATTCAGATGCAAATAATGTAGACTCAGAGAAAGGGGCCCCATACATTTATCTTTAAACTGCAACATGTAACCTTCTTTAGTATCTTAGTGAGTTCAATTTTTGCTGCCGCTTTTATTTTATATTTTCAGGCATCTCAAACTACCAATATCTCAAAGAAAATTTGCAGGGACCAGGAAATTTACTTTGAGATATCAGTAGGCTGAAGGTACAGTATTCCCCAAAAAAGTGTGAGTATTTTTTTCATTCCTTTGGGCATTGCTGGCATACTAAGTTTGGTGGGAGGGGATGTTCAACTCCGGATATTTCAAACTACCGATAGCTCGAGGAAAATTTGCTGGGACCAGAAAATTTACTTCGAGATATCAGTAAGTTGGAGATATTGAGAGTTGACTGTCTGTTGAAGTACAATACATGTTTAAGGTCATATGGACTAGCAAACCGGGTAGACTGGTGCAAAGTTTGAGTATTCTGGCATAGTTAGCTTTGTG